>JARJLU010018109.1:0-25445 GCA_030272975.1 Sparidentex hasta
ATATATACGACACAGTGTTGCGCCATGAAAGAGTCTATGTATAGCCATAAAACAAGAGTGGTATATCATCAATAGGGGTAAACCATGAAATAATTGGCATATTGCACAGTGACATGAGAAGCATAACTTAAAGAATTGGCATGGGACACTAAACAAGAGTGGTGTAGCATGACAAAGTAACGTGATGCTATGAATTAGCATATACTTCAACAAGAATGGCATGCCATCAATAATAGCAAACCATGAAGAAATCAGCATATGACACTTGTGTAAGAAAGGTATACCCTAGAGAATTATCATAGGACTCTAAACAAGAATGGTGTCCCATGGAAGAGTCTATGTATAGCAATAAAACAAGAGTGGTATACCATCAAGACTGGCAAACCATGAAGAAGTCAGTATGTGACACCTAAACAAAAGAGTCTCCAAATCTCAGTTTCACTTCACTAGTATGAATGTTGTCTTTTACATTTCCTGCACCTTCCACTCGGTTTTATCGTTTTGTGTTCTTTCAGAAGCCCCAGCCTCCTGCCAGTACAAACTCAAATCCAATCTACAGAGGAAGTTCAAGTGTTTGTTCGAGGGAGTTGCTAAAGCAGGAAACCCAGCCTATCTGAATCAGATCTACACCGAGCTCTATATCACAGAGGGAGGGACTGGAGAGGTCAATGATGAACATGAGGTCAGACAGATTGAAATCACATCTGGAAAACCACCAAGACCAGAAGGAATGATCAAGTGTGAAGACATCTTTAAGCCTTCACCTGCAAGATTTGAACCAATCAGAACAGTGCTGACAAAGGGAGTGGCTGGCATCGGAAAAACAGTTTTAACACAGAAGTTCACTCATGACTGGGCTGAAGACAAAGCCAACCAGGACATACAGTTCACATTTCCATTCACTTTCAGAGAGCTGAATGTGCTGAAAGAGAAAAAGTTCAGCTTGATGGAACTTGTTCATCACTTCTTCACTGAAACCAAAGAAATCTGCAGCTTTGAGGAGTTCAACATTGTGTTCATCTTTGACGGTCTGGATGAGTGTCGACTTCCTCTGGACTTCCACAACACTGAGATCCTGACTGATGTTAGAGAGTCCACCTCAGTGGATATGCTGCTGACAAACCTCATCAGGGGGAAACTGCTTCCCTCTGCTCGCCTCTGGATAACCACACGACCTGCAGCAGCCAATCAGATCCCTCCTGGGTGTGTTGACATGGTGACAGAGGTCAGAGGGTTCACTGACCCACAGAAGGAGGAGTACTTCAGGAAGAGATTCAGAGATGAGGAGCAGGCCAGCAGAATCCTCTCCCACATCAAGACATCACGAAGCCTCCACATCATGTGCTACATCCCAGTCTTCTGCTGGATCACTGCTACAGTTCTGGAGGATGTGTTGAAGACCAGAGAGGGAGGAGAGCTGCCCAAGACCCTGACTGAGATGTACATCCACTTCCTGGTGGTTCAGGCCAAAGTGAAGAATGTCAAGTACCATAAGGGAGCTGAGACAGATCCACACTGGACTCCAGAGAGCCGGAAGATGATTGAGTCTCTGGGAAAACTGGCTTTTGATCAGCTGCAGAAAGGAAACCTGATCTTCTATGAATCAGACCTGACAGAGTGTGGCATCGATATCAGAGCAGCCTCAGTGTACTCAGGAGTGTTCACACAGATCTTTAAAGAGGAGAGAGGACTGTACCAGGACAAGGTGTTCTGCTTCATCCATCTGAGCGTTCAGGAGTTTCTGGCTGCTCTTCATGTCCATCTGACATTCATCAATGATAGGGTTGATCTCCTGACAGAGGAGCAGCCAACTCGCCAGAATTCGACACCAACAGCAGATTTATCTGCAGTAAAGCGCTTCTACCACAGTGCTGTGGACCAGGCCTTACAGAGTCCAAATGGACACCTGGACTTGTTCCTCCGCTTTTTCACAGGCCTGTCCTTGAAGACCAATCAGGTTCTCATTCGAGACCTGCTCACTCAAACACAATGTTACTCCCCTCAGGACACAGTCTGGTACATCAAGAGGAAAATCCGGGAGAATCCTTGTCCGGAGAGAAGCATCAATCTGTTTCACTGTCTGAATGAGCTGAAGGACCATTCCCTGGAAGAGGAGATCCAACTGTGTTTGAGTTCAGGAAGTCTTCACAAAGATAAACTCTCTCCTGCTCAGTGGTCAGCTCTGGTCTTCATCTTACTGTCATCAGAAAAAGATCTGGATGCATTTGACCTGAAAAAATACTCTGCTTCAGAGGAGGCTCTTCTGCAGCTTCTGCCAGTGGTCAAAGCTTCTAATAAATCTCTGTAGGTGCACAATTTGAGTGATTCAATATACTTCAAATACATACAGATATACAGATGTGAATTGTTGTTTGCTCATTTGGTTTCCCAGGTTGAGTGCATGTAAGCTATCAGAGAAAAGCTGTGAAGCTCTGTCCTCAGTTCTCAGAGCCCAGTCATCTAGTCTGCGAGAGCTGGACCTTGGTAACAACGACCTGCAGGAGTCAGGATTGAAGATGTTGACCACTGGACTGAAGAGTCCACACTGTAGACTGGAAGCTCTAAGGTGAGATTAAGTGATGCATGCTCTTTATGGTACAAAACAGCAAAGGCCTAAAGACCTATTTACACCAGCATCCAAGACTGTAAAATAATGCAGAAAAATCAATTAATTTCATTGGAGCTGCTGGTAACAAATAATGTACATGACTGTCCCGGCTTCAGCTTTTATGTTGTTGGTTTCATCTAAGGTTGAAGACACTCTGCAGCTACTAGGGGGCACCACTGGGGCTGTAGGGTTTTAGCTTTGTTTGCATAAAATGCAAAATAATTATTCTTATTTTATCAGGTTATATCAAACTGGCCTCACAGAGGACTACTGCCAGGAGCTCACTTCTGTTCTCAGCTCAGAGTCTTCATCTCTGAGAGAGCTGGACCTGAGTAACAACAAATTACGGGATTCAGGATTCATGCTGCTCAGTGCCGGACTGAAAAGTCCACACTGTAAACTGGAAAGGCTAAGGTCAGATATTCAAGTGTCAGTGTTTCAGCTGTCACATCTCTAGCTTATTCAGAAATAACAAACTTGGTTTCATTTTGGAAATCCTAAACGCTGGTCTTCTGTCTGTCTTTTGATTTTAAACATTAAACTTGATCTGTGTTTTTTTCCCCATTACTGATACAGGCTCTGCATCTGTAATCTGTCAGCCGAGAGCTGTGAAGCACTGGCCTCAGTTCTCAGCTCCAGGTCCTCTAGTTTGAAAGTGCTGGACCTGAGTAGTAATGACCTTCAAGATTCAGGATTGAAGTTGCTCTTGGCTGGACTGGAAAGTCCACACTGTAGGCTTATGAATCTCAGGTAAGATTTGTCATTCACAGACATACATCTAATGTTCATGACTCAGACATCCTACTTCCTGTTTTCTGACAGTGAAAAGCTGAACACCACATATATTATTATTTATTAATATTTTATTAGGTTGACTCAAACCCATCTTACAGTGAAAGGCTGTGAGGAGTTCTCATCCATTCTCAGCTTATCTACTCTGAGAGAGCTGGACCTGAGCAACAACGATCTGCAGGATTCAGGAATAAAACTGCTGTCTGGTGAACTGAAGAGTCCACACTGCGTTCTGGAAATTCTCAGGTCAGGACTTATCAAAGTGTTCAACACATCACCATTCAAATCCCTACTCACATGCAGAGCACTGTTTGTAAATGAACACTAAATCTGTGTAGGATTGGCAAGGATGAAGCATTGAACATTTTTTGCACATTGCATTTTAAATGGTGAAATTACATGGTGTAATTAGTTAATTCAATGGAAGTGAAAATGTAGATATACTTTGTTTTGTCAGTTTCAGGAACAGCCAAGTTTTTATTCTTTTCTCTGGGTGTGTCTCTAGGCTGTCAGGCTGTCTGATCACAGGAGAAGGCTGTATGTATCTGGCCTCAGCTCTGAGATCCAACCCCTCCCATCTGAGAGAGCTGGACCTGAGCTACAATCATCCAGGGGATGCAGGAGTGAAGCTGCTGTCCAGTGGACTGGAGGACCCTCACTGGAGACTGGACACTCTCAGGTACAACTAACATGCTTTAGCAGTGAGGACATATGACTTTGTCATAATATGGACCAAAGTAACCACTGAAAGAGAGTAGCTTAGTTCCTCTGATGATGTGACCTCCTCACAGGTTGGACCATGGTGGAGTCCAGATGTTGAAACCAGGTCTGAGGAAGTGTAAGTTTGTTTTAGTTTGTTGCTAGATTGATATGAATCCAATCTAAAGTACTGACATTCAAAAATATTTAAAAGACCTGTAAAACTGCAGAATATTTGCCCCTCTGGCTTTGTAAAGACAACAAAATACTACATACTTCTTTGGTGATGCTTCATGTTTAGTGCCTGGGTTTTCGGGGGAGAATTCCGAATGTTTCACTCAGTTATTTACATAATTTATTACTATTTCTTTTGAACAAACAAATTTCCTTTAAAAAACGTATTTCATTTAATATTGTAAACTTTTCATTTATGTTGAATTCCCTGCCTGTCACCTTCCGTTTTGGCATGTTCCTCCTTCTGTGACGCTTAGATCATGCAAGCAGTTAACTGTATTTTATATGTTCACTAAGTGAAGACTGTCTTTTCTCCCCTTAAATTGTTCTACCAAATTACAGTTCTTTCCAGCAAACTGCTTGAAAATGTTGTTCTGTCCTCTTTAGACGCTTGTGATTTGAGGCTGGATCCAACCACAGCACACAGAAAGCTTCGTCTGTCCAGTGACCAAAGAAAAGTGACAGTTGTGGCCGAGAAGCAGAAGTGTGCTGATCGTCCAGAGAGGTTTGACTGCTGGTTCCAGCTGCTGTGTAGAAGTGGTCTGACTGGTCGCTGTTACTGGGAGGTGGAGAGGAAAGGTGCTATCTACGTGGGGCTGACGTATAGAGGAATCAGAAGGAGAGGGCAGGGTGTCGACTGCAGGCTTGGAGGGAATGATATGTCCTGGAGTCTGTACTGCTCTGATGATAATTACTTTGCATGGCATGATGACAAAAGAACAGCGGTTTGCTCCGACCCTTCCTCCACCTCTAACAGAGTAGCAGTATATGTGGACTGTCCTGCTGGCACTCTGTCCTTCTACAGAGTGTCCTCTGACAGTCTGATCCACCTCCACACCTTCTACACCACAGTCACTGAACCTCTGTACCCCGGGTTTAGATTTGGGTTTGGATTCTTCGGTTCCTCAGTCTCTCTGCTAAAATTGGAAGACAAAGAGTCACCTTGAGGCCACAAACTGTCGTACGGCTGACTGCTAACAAGCTTTCATTAAAGTGGCAACAGACAACTTTTCTTTCTTGTGTTTCCAGTTGGTAGTGTTGCGGTCACCAGTGTTGTAAAGACAACTTGATCTTTTCTGTTTTCCTCAGAGCCACAAATAACATCAACACAGGATGAAACATGAGTTTATTCAATCAGCTTGGTGGAAGATGGATCTGTATAGTGATAGTGAGGTTTATATGTAAACAATGTAAACAGATGGTTTCATTATTCTTTTGGTCCATTTCATTGTCCAATCATACATAATGATATGCTGAAGCAGGAAACTAGTCTACTGCCAGATTAACAATGGTGAACTATTTTGGATTATCATAGCCCCGGCATTAGTTTGGTATATTGCATTAACCACATTTAAGATATATTTATACTTTATGCATGCTAGGTACATCATACAGTATTGTTAAGGGTCAAAACAACCTAATACTAATACTTAATTACAAAGTAACTTAATTAGTCTGCTTAACAATATACACTAATTGTATGAATATGTTAAACTTTATTAAACATTGATCTACTGTTGTTGAATACTGTTTGTCTAACATCTAACCCACGACATTTTGGTATTTTACTGAGAAAAAAGATGAGGTTAATATTTATAATCCTATTGTTGGGATTTGATCGTTAAACATTCAACTCAGTCACTGCTGAACAGAAATCATTGATATTTGCCTTCCCTGTTTAATTTGTTTGATTCATTGTGTTTTAACTTTGATGAATTTATGTAAGAGTGAAGGAAACTGTTGCTGGCAGCATGTTGACTGTTGTCTATTGAACCGCATATCTACAAACAACAGGGGATTATCAGTGATATCAAGATATCATGATGACTGCAGGTCCCCCCCATCCTGACCCCCTTCACACCTCACAGGTACAACCCCTGCTCCCCAACTTGTCTTCTTCAACACACCTCTCCAGTGACTTTACTCCATCCCCCAGTCCTCCCAGTCTTTTACCACTCCCTAACCCCCGTCAACCCCCTCTCCTTGACAACTGGCCAGGTGAGAATGGAAATGAGGAAGATCAAGGTGAGGAAAGCCACAGGCTCTGATGGCATCAGCTCCGGAGTGTTAATGGACTGTGGGGTGGTGACACTCATCTTCAACCTGAGCCTGACTGTGGAGAGAGTCCCTGTCCTGTGGAAGACTTCCTGTGTGGTTCTCTGATGATATGGCCACTGCCGACTGGATGTGTGTCTGAGGGGAACAAACAGGAATATAGGGGGGTTAACAACGCCTTTGTCAACTGGTGGGAATACAACCACCTGCATATAAACACCAGTAAAACAAAGAAAATGGAGATCAACCTCCAGAGGAAGACAACACAGATCACACCGGTGAACATCCAGGGTTTGAACATAGAGATGGTGGAAAAATACAAATACCTGAGTGTTCACCACAACTCCACATTATACATAGTTTGTTTTATGTTTTTCAAAAGCGGAGTAAATTAGAATGATACGTATTTCATATAAATATCTCACGCTGAAAGAAGAATTTACAAGATGTTAAAATCACCAACACGTCTCTCCACCAGCCGCCATTTTGTATAAAATTGCATTCCTGCCCCTTATGGTGCACCGTGTGGGGATGTAGCTCAGTGGTAGAGCGCATGCTTCGCATGTATGAGGCCCCGGGTTCAATCCCCGGCATCTCCACTTTTACTGTCCATGTTCACCGATCAGATAACGTAATACGTGACATGTCAATTCATTTTTTGCATTGGTTATAACTCTAAAATACCATTTTAAAAGTAAAAAGCAATTTTCCACCTCACTGAACATGATATCATTATGATAAGTCCGACTTGTTATTGTTGTTGAAACACAGCAGCATATTTACCGGTTTAACTTCAGCCGCTTTTATTTTGAAGGTCAGATGCTCAAACCGGAAATTGTAAATCCACAATACTCTGCTCGTTTAAAGATGAAAACGACATTCTGATATTTATTTTGGTATTGTGGTAATATGGCGATAGCTGTACGAACCTGAATATCTTGAATTTCTGCTACGGGGGTTTAAATAAAGCTTCATCTTATGTTATCTTGTCTAAAATGATCATATAATGAAATTGGTACATAAGAGCTAAAAACTTCGACGTACTCGACACAATCAGGCCGTTATTCTGAGAATAGATTTTCTCCTCAGGGATCACTAAATGAATCGGCAATATTAAAAACTCATGGTTCCACTGGGGCTCGAACCCAGGACCTTCTGCGTGTAAAGCAGACGTGATAACCGCTACACTATGGAACCAGTTGTCCATGTAGGTTTTCAAACTGGGTTCTAAACTAGAGACAAAGAACAACTGACGAAGACTGTTCTAACTTTAATTCATCGCAGATGTGAAGTGCTGGTACTCTGTGTTTGGACCGGAGGCGGTGAACAGGTGAACAGGAGTGTTTTCCTGCAGGTGAGAAGGTGTTTCTGCTTGTGTCACCTCTGCAGGAGTCGAACAGACTTCACCTGGCGTGGAGAAGGTAACAGACCAGAACTGTGGCGACCACGAACGACTCTGTCACCTTCTCACAGTAAACGGTGATACAACGTGTAAGTAAGTCAGTGGATGCTGGTGAATAAATACTGAAATCATTATAACATAGATATTTAATTTTGGAAGAGTACATGTTTATAGAAGACAAAATAAATCAATATATAATACATGAGGTAATGATTGATAAATTCAGTTATATTTTGCGGGACATATATAGTTTTAAATTAAATATATTTAATATGTTTTCATATCCACTACTCTTTAGTTGTTTTGTTTGCTTATAAACAAAATGTACATAAATAATAAAGATTTCAATCAATCAAATAAAAGTTTTCCGCAATTTTCAGACTTGAATTTTGTAAAATAAATAAATCTTCAGAGCTTCAACAAAAGACAAAGTAAAAAAAGCTGTCTAAGTGCCAGAAGTAAAGGATCAGATGATGATGGTGCATCATATGAGCTCATCCTGTTTTATTCTGAAAGTCTCTGACAGGATGCACTCAGGTGTTCGGGTTCAACCAGCCGGAAGTGGAGGTGTTGCAGTGGGCGGGGCCTTAAAAAGAGAGAGAGAGCTGTGCACTGAACCTGCAGCTGCCAGTCAACACACCTGCAGCAGAGAGAGGAGGTGTCGCTCTGCAGGTAGGCTTACCTGTCTGTCTGTCCGTTGTTTGTTTATATTAATCCACTTAATCCTGATCGTGACCTTTAACCTCTTTACACCACCTCACTTAGAGCCTACTGTCACCCTCTTATATCTTTAATATGACTTAAACATGAACTTACATCTGTCACAGGAATATTAGATATAATGTGTAAATGTTATTTAATGTTTTAATTGAAGTGTAACATTGTATCCAGGGTATAATTTTGGAAGTGTAGATGACATTAAGGTCAAAGGTCACAGCAGCCTGACCTGCAGATGAACCAACATCAGGTCATCAGGACGACTCCGATCAGTCCCCCAAAATATTGAACCCACACCTGAGATCTTAAACTGTCTTTTAAACGGTGAAGTCAGATGTTACATGTCTTTGTTTGACTTGTAGAAGAAAATAATACAGAGAATGTGAACACACACACACGCACACACACACACACACACACACACACACACACACACACACACAGAAGTTAAACAAATGCCTTTATTATGAAATCTTTTATCAGTGATGTGGCTGATCAGTATATTCAGAAAAAGAGCTGAAACTGTTATCGATCAGTGTAAAGAACAGAGATTCTGTCAGTTACTCCACAAAAACCCTTTAAAACAAACTGCAGTTTGGTTCAAATTCATATCTGGAGAAAACAGGTTGTGTTGTCATGAAGTCAACACACTGATGGGAGAAACCAGGCAGCTGAGACCTGAGCAGAGCAGGAAGTAGAAAAAACTTTAATTAACGGAAAAACAGAGACGAATCTCAACCTGCAGAGTTTCAGTCAGGTGAAGAAAAACGTCTGAGGCTGAAATTTGTCCACAAAAATCTACGAGAATTAAAGGTTCCAACAATAACAAGGAAATAAATTAACGTTCATGGTTTAAGTTCAGCTGTTCTCCAAAATAAGACTCAAAAATTACACTCAGTAGTTTGATCTCAGTTTGACTCTCTGAACACTTACTGTGTTGTTTTTGTTCCAGTCACAACTAAAATGGACAAAAAACTTCTTCATATATTTTGTTGGGATATTTTAATTAGTTTCTCTGCTGTGAGTTGAAGTCAAACACTGAACAGGAAGCGTCCTCTTCATGAACCAGTGAAAGGAGGAAGTGACCTGGAGGATGAGTCAGTGTTTCTCTGCCAGGTTGACCGATGTGAAATGTGACACATAGACGCCCACGCTAACGGTCGCTGTCGCTCATTTCCAAGTCAAATATCAGCGACATAAACAAATGAGCTGTGAATCACCTGCCGAGGAAACAAACACGTTCAGCTGTACATGTAAATATACAAATAACCCTCATCTGCTGTTACTCTTCATGTGTAAATACATTTATCACCAGAAAATGACTTTTGATTTTGTTTAATATCAGATACTGATGTGTGCTGAAGAATAAAACATGATGATGACACCTAAAGTTCACAATAACTACATTTGAATTTAATGTTAGGCAGGAAAAAAACAACATTTCAAGAAGTTTTTTTACATCATGTCAAGAGAAAATGAGCCCACTTCTTACTTGAGTTATGAGCTGCGATGTTAATGTATTAATTATTTTCCCATTCAGAGTATAATACAGGATAGAACAGAGTCTACTTCAGGGTTTTCAGTCAGATTACATCAGCAGATCCTCCTAAGCTCCTCCCTCTTGTCCAAATATGGTCACTTCTGCCTCCCAAAAAACCAAGATGGCGAGGCTAACACAAGGCTAACGTCCTGACTGGACTGTTCCTGAAGCTGCAGTCTGTCCTCTCCAGCTGCATCACCGTCACCATGGCCTCCTGTCAGGAGTTTGAGGTGACCGTCCACACCTCACCTGGTCTCACCTGTGGAACCTACAACCACCTGTCGCTCAAACTGATTGGCTCGCAGGGGGAGACTCCGCCCATCAGTGTAAACAAGGGTGACCATCATCTCCTGCCTGGATCAGTGAGTTTCATCAGGTTTCACACAAACAGAACCATTAGAGACGAGTTAAAGTCTGTGAAAAACAATAACATGGATCATCCAGAACTAATGACTGGACCCAAATTAACAGTTTTAAGGTTCTTTAATGACTTTTGAAACATTTTTTAAATCTTAACTCATGTATTTACTCGCCCTCACTGTCTGAACGATCCAAAACTCAGCCTTCTGTTCTGACAGGTGTGTCCGGTTCTGGTCCGGGCCAGCGAGCCACTTGGTGGTCTGGTCCTGATCCGGCTGCATCTGGAGGCTCGGACCGGATACCCCAATCTGGACTGGCACTGCAGCCGGGTGGAGGTCCGCGAAGTGGCAGATGGATGGGCGGAGGTGGGGGGACGGGGAGGGACGGAACCCGAGGGTCCAGAGGTTCAGGTGTTCCTGTGTGACAGGTGGCTGCGGACAGCAGACGGCGACGTGGAGCTGCGGAGCGGAAAGTGTAAGACGAGTTTATCTGAACCACACTGGACCTTCACACTTCTTTCTATAAACGTTTCTTGAAATGAATTCTTCACTTCTCTTCCTGCAGTGTGTCTGCTGACGGACGAGACGGAAGAGAAACTGAAGCAGCAGCGACTCAAACAGCTGCAACATCAGCAGAAGCTCTTCAGGTAAACCAGAGAACATCTACAGGTGTGGATGGAAAGGTCCGGGTCCGAGGACATTTGAGCATAAAGTAAAGAAAGGAAACACCAAAAAATCAGATCAATTTTAAAATATTGTAAAAACACACGAACTCTTCATAGTGGATGGAAACGTTTGTTCACATTTTCTGGATCAGCGGTGGAGAAACGTGGAAGCAAAGCAAAGACGTTCTGTGAATCTGGACTCAGTGTTTGAGGACGAGGGTCTGTTCAGTCCTGTGCCGAGCCAGCTAACTTTTGGTTTAGCGCTCGGGTAACTTGTTATTTAGAAGAGCTCATCGAAACTTTACAAACTTTATCAGACCAGATGGATCAAATTATGTCTCACTGACGCTTTTCTTGGGGGCTTGAAACGAAGGTTCTGACTCACAAAACCTTGTTAGTATAGAAGAAAAAACGCACAAAGCAACCTGCACGTAGAGTAACAGTGATATTAATAATGACGGTGACACCTCGAAGTCACAGAGGGAACTACACCTGAGAGATGACGACAGGTGAACAATTAATGTTTTTTACTCACTGATATCATCGTGAAACTTCCCCAGATTTTGACTTAATAGGAAATACAGCCATGTAATTCAGTATTTGTTAGTTTGCATACACGTCCAGAACAGACGCCTGAACACCTACGTGTGTATTCTGTTTTCTCTACACCTGCTGCAGTCTACCGTCACCTCTTTATATGAATATGTAAATGAGTCCATCCTCACTGTGTTGATCCTCCAGGTGGCGTAGGTTCGTCGATGGCGCTCCGTCGTGTCTCGACGTGAACAGCGTGACTGAACTCGGGCCGAACCTGAGCTACACACACAAGAGGTGAAGACACACAGTTAATGATTGAAGACAGAAGCAGAGATGAGGACAGGAACATGAAGGAGATGTTTGTTTGTTTGTTTGTTTGTTTGTCTTCAGTCCAGCTCCGAACCTGCACTACCTGAGAGGCTTCGACGGCCGAGCGGAGGCCTGGAAGAGTTTCACCGAGCTGGAGACGTTTTTCACCCACAGCGGACACCAGAACAACATCGCCCGTGAGCACAGTCCTGAAACACTGTCGGACTCCAAACCAGATATCACTTCATTTATTCCACACATTCTTCTTCGTTTTAAAACAACCTGCTGCCTACATTACCCACAATGCAATACAGAGTGATTTCAGGTTCCTCTCTCGCAGGGTTCGTTCACGCTCACTGGGCGGAGGATTGGTATTTCGGCCACCAGTGTCTGAACGGCTGCAACCCTCTGCTGCTGCATCAGACCCGCCACCTGCCTCCAAACCTGTCCGTCACCTCTGACATGCTCCGCCCCTTCCTGCCTGAAGGCTCCTCCCTCGAGCAGGAGCTACAGGTGAGCATGTGGTCACCTGATCTGCAGCTGTTCATAAAGTTTTGTTGTTAATTCAGCAGCTGCACTCGATGCTCTCTGACTCGACAGAAGGGGAACTTGTACCTGTTGGACTACGAGGTTTTGGACGGCATCCCGGCCAACGTGGTCAACGGGAAGCAGACGTACCTGTCGGCTCCGCTGTGCCTCCTACACCTGAACCAGCAGGGACAGCTGCTCCCCATCGCCATCCAGGTGAGCTCCAGGTGACACAGGTCACAGTGAACCTTTAATCAGAATACATTTTTCATCATCCCAAATGTCAACAATGGCTCTCTCCTCCAGTTGCAGCAGACGCCCGGTCCTCAGAACCCGGTCTTCCTGCCTTCTGACGCCGGCTGTGATTGGCTGCTGGCGAAGATTTGGGTCCACAGCTCCGACTTCCACTGTCACCAGCTGGCGTCGCACTACCTGAGGACTCACATGATGGGGGAGCTGATCTGCGTGGCCACGCTGAGGCAACTGCCTGAGTTCCACCCGCTGCACCAGGTTCACAAACACACCTGCTTCATTTTCTGAAAGTCAAACGTTTCCTGCCGCCTACATTAGATGACACGCAGCGTGCTGCTGCCCAACACCTGTACACACACGTTAATGTGATAAACTAGTGGAGTTTCCCTTTAAGTTCAATCACACTGACTTTACATTAATGCAGCTCTTTACATTGAGCTCATTAAACCAGATGCAACATTAACCTGAAGTGAAATCAGAGTCGGTGTTCAGTTTGTTTCTGTTCACAGCTGCTGATGCCTCACGTCCGGTCTTCACTGCAGATCAACTTGAAGGCCCGAGCGTCTCTGCTGGCTGCAGGCGGCGTGTTCGATAAGGTTTGTGATCAGCTGACAGAAGTATTAAACATGTTTAAACTGATAACAGGTCAGTTATCTGTTCTCTCCTCACTTCAGGCGTGTGGTTGTGGACTGCAGGCGCTTCCTGTTCTTCTCTCTCGGGCGTCTCACAGGATTCGTTATCGATCTCTGTGTGTCCCTGACGACCTGATGGACCGAGGACTGGACAAACTGCCTCACAGCTCCTACGCTCAGGACGCTCTGAGACTCTGGGACACTCTGCACAGGTAAACAAGGTGCTCAGCTGATCACGACAGTCACAGAAGCTCGGTTTGGTTAGTGGAAAGTGGTGGTTATTGATTGATTCGAGTCTCCGGGACATGTATGTAAGTGTCAGTCATGGTGTCCTGACTGAAGCTGCTGTCAGGGACAAATTTCAGACTCAGGAACATTTAATTGCTATTTTCCTCTGAGATCACGCTCAGGATGAGAAGCACTTTGAGGACAGTAGACATCGGAGTGTGTTTCAAGGTAAAACAACAGGTTTGATAACTGATTAGCATCCATTAGACAACAGCTAACGTTAGCATTCAGCCACATTCACACTGTTTGATTGATTAGGAGGCATAAACTGAGAAATATCAACACACATATTTGACAAACTTGTCTAAATCTGGAAATGAATCACACAGGATGTAATGAAAGTGTGTGTGTGTGTGTGTGTGTGTGTGTGTGTGTGTGTGTCAGGTTCGTGGTCAGCTGGGTGGATCTGTATTACAGAGGAGACGAGGACGTGCAGCACGACTCTGAGCTTCAACACTGGATCGACGACATCAACACACACGGATTCACACACGACTCAGGTGTGTGTGTGTGTGTGTGTGTGTGTGTGTGTGTGTGTTGTCAGTATACAAAACTTAAACATTAAAAGTAAAAGTAAAGATTTCATGTTAAAATAATACCTCAAATCAAATAAGTGTAGCAGAATGGAAGTATAAAGTTGAGAAAACGCCCAGGTAACACTTGGTCGCTATACGTTGTCATGGAGACGGTCTGTCCTCAGGTTTCCCGCCGTCCTTTCAGACGAGAGCAGACGTGTCAAAGTTCGTCACCATGATCATCTTCTCCTGCTCAGCTCTTCACGCTGCAGTCAACTTCTCTCAGGTGAGTCACCTGCAGGACGCCGTCGTGTCTGGTCACCAGAGCTCCTCTTTAAACCACTGCAGTGTCTCTCTGTCTCTCTCTGTCCTCCAGCTGGACTTCAGCCTCTGGATGCCGAACTGTCCGGCCGCCATGTTGCGTCCTCCTCCGCAGGTCAAAGGTGCGGTGACGGAGGACGACATCGTGTCCTTCCTGCCGGATGTGAACTCGACCTGTCGCGTCCTGACGATGCTGGCTCTGCTGTCGCAGCCCGCCACCAACTTTGTGAGGCTCCGCCCACCCACACCTCAGCAGGAAGATCAAAACACACACACGCACCTCGTTCTGATGTAAACTAATGATAGAATGTAACTAAGTACATTTAATAAACTTCGTTACAGCTACTCACCCTCTGCGTGTCTCCCCCTGCAGGTTCCTTTGTGTCACTACAACGAGGCCATTTTCAGAGTCGACGCCCACCGCAGGCTGGTGGAGGCCGTGCAGGCTGAACTCAAGGCCATTACTGATGACATCACAGAGCGTAACAGCCAGTTAGAGCTGCCGTATCCGTACCTCAGTCCTGACAGCATCGAGAACAGCGTTGCCATTTAAATCCCGTCAACAGAAAGAGTTCACAGCTGTGTTTGAATATTATATATTATGCGGCTGTTTTTTAATAATCAAACCTTCAATAATGATTTTATTTTACTCCTTCACTGACAGGATCATATTACTGATATAAAACCATGTGATTTTGTTCATTTCTGTTTCATCTTCTCTTTGATTTTAAATGAAATACCATCAGACCTGTGAACCACTGCAGCCATTTTCAGAAATGATATTAAAATAAAACCATTGTAGTAAAATGTGTTTTTATATGAACCATTATGTGAGATAATTTCCTCTTGCTCACGTTTTACTTTCCTACCAACGTGAAACTGGTTGTGTTCCAGTTCACACATCGCCGCACAATGCATGCTGGGTAGATTTGTGTCGATCCCAACTCGCTCTGACGTCATGCGGACGATGATCTTGTGAATTCGAGGCGGCAGCAGCTTTTAGAGGACACACACACGAGCGCCGTGTGAGCGCTGAAGTCGCCACATTTATCTGTGATCTGTGAGAAACAATCAGCTGTGAAACAAGTTTAAATCTTTAAACTGCAGAATGATTCAAACATACAGAGCAGGACTTTAAACTGCATTTACATTTATTATCGTTATCATTTGATTTAAATACATTGAATTCTTACATGCAGTTTACAGAGAGCCAAAGTCACCATCGGACCTAATGTCAGAAAAAACATTTTGTTAGGGAGACGAATGATTCATTGATCCTGTTTGAATTGTGTCATCAATCACACACACGATGGAACTAATTAAACATCAGAGTGTAAAAACACATCACAGCCGACAGAGTCGTTAGTGACGTCGTCTCCTGACTTTAACATTGTCGAGCTGCTCCTGTAGATCAGCAGCTCACAGAACAGAACCAGAACCAGCTCTCCTCTCACAGAGCTGCAGCTGTCAGTGTGAGTTTTGTGATGCTCACCTTGTCATCTTTCAAACTGACAAACATCATCTGAGTGATTCAAACATGATTTGTCTCTTCTCATTGACTGTTGTACATATTTATTCTGAACTGTGGGTCCGATGAACGCCTGAACGAACAGGACTTCAGCTCTGTGAGTGTCTGTCGTGAGTTTCTGCATCCTGAAGGCACGACTGTCCAACACAGACCATCATTAGAATACAGCAGCGGCACTTAAATAAAAGTAAAACTGACTCAGATCAACTAAAAAAGTTTAAAACCAGACTCACTGTCTGTGATGCTAACGTTAGCATTAGCTCAAACAGCTAACAATAGTTGCTTGTGATGGAAAACAACAGGATGTTGCTTTTATTAATAAATATGATTCATGACAATCTGTTCAATAGTTGTTGAGATGTTTCAGTCTGTTGTTATACGACACAGTTTGTTTTTCTCAAGTATTTTAGAAAACGTTTAATGTGCAATATGTAAGAATTAGCCAACTGTCAAATTCATACTCCGAACTGCTAACTGCTGTTAACTGTAGACACCCTTTGCTAGTTAGCTCAGATAGCCCTGTAGCTAGCGGTTACTGCTGGCCCAGGGAGTGAGAGTGTTCACGCCGCTAGCAAGACGGGCTTTGGAGTGAGACAGTCCCGGGCTAGCTGGTTAGCATGCTAACTTCAGTGGACATCTCTGCAGCACAATACACAGACATCAAGACTGTTTCATTCACATCCTGTAGGTTTTCAGCTGAAATTCTTACATATTGCTCCTTTAATGTAAACAAGTCAGACTGTGAAACAGAGAGCTGAAACATGAAATCACATCAGATTATATTAAAGGTGTAATTTGTCAAATATGGCCAGAATTTCATGGCAACGATGTACGGTTGTGTTTTTCTGTTTAGTGAGGAAAAGTTTTGGACATTTTGTGAGTTTATTTTGTTCAATTCTTATGTTTACAATCTAAAGGTGCTTTCAGAATAAAGTAAAGTGGTATTAGGAGACAGGTCGGGCTGAGGCTAGCTGGTTAGCATGCTAACTTCAGCAGACGTCTGTGACACAACGTCACAGCCTGGTCAATGTTTCAAACTAAGATTCTGGCCATATTTTACGTACTGCTCCTTTAAAACAAGACATCCTGACAGTAAACATGTTGAAACCTGGTGACTGTGACTGTGAACAGTCTGATAACACTGAAAGAGAAGCTGAATTCAGCATTTAAAACAAACGTTTGTCCTTTCACCTCAGCGTCCAGTTAAATAACAGAACCGCGACAGTGCGTCACGTTACACGTTTCACTTGCAGCGTCCTCGTGTTCCCGCCTCTCTGACAGCAGCAGGAAACACCAACGCTTCAGGACGTTTGAGGAAGCTGAAGTTTCAAGTCCTCCGATTTTCCAGACAAAATAAAAGAATCTATTTTCTTCTTTCGAGGTCTCTCCTCACCGTGTCCCTGTCGTTTCATCTCATCTCTCCCTCCTTGCTCCCTAGCTGGCGGGGTCCACCACCAGGACTTTACACTCCCTCTTGGCGATCTTGTCCAGCGACAGCAGAGTTTTATCCTGCGGCGGCAAATAAAGAGGCCGACCGACCGGAGAGCCGACGGGAGGAGTGATGGCCCGCCGCTCCATGGCACTGCCCGTCCTGACACACGCACACACACACACACACACACACACACACACACACACACACACACACACACACACACACACACACACACACACACACACACACACAGGTTTTGTGATGAAGATGTGACACCTTTGATGCTAAACATTTATTTTTGGGGGGATATATAGGATATTAATGTTTTTATAGGAAAAATGACAAATATCATCAAAATAGTTCATTTTCTGTCAAGTCCGTCATTTAATTGATAAGGAAACATCAAGAATCATGAACTCTTGGGATATGTGAGGCCACGAAGGATCGTAGCAGTACATCCTCCAGAAACAAAGAGATGAAGCAGCCTCTGGAGGAGCCTTCAGACTGGGACAGACTTCATGTGGTGTTGTGACATAATTGGCCTTCAAATGCTCCTCTGAAGGATGCAGACCTGAACTGAGACACAGCAGGTGTGTGTCGTACCTCATGATGTGGGATCGAGACGGCTGCTGGTGGGAGAAGGACTGAGATCGACCCAGACTGGCCTGGTGTCGGTCCAGCAGGTCTCGAACCGCCGGGCTGGACGGACTGTTTTTACCTGCGAGGAGACAACGAGACACGTTCAGCACTGATCGACTGTCACATCTGCATCATCTTACTGAAGACGCCTCAGTTAAAACACACTTCAGTTTCAGTTTCATAACCTTTGAGACAGTATTTTGTGTTTTATCTTCACTGCATCACTGTGAGGATCTAGAACAGCATCGACGGGAGAAAAGCGAGGGTTTGTTCTTACGTGACAGCGGCCGAGCGTCAGGAGGAGGGTTGGACACGGACGCTGTGAACTGAAGCTTCAGCTTCATGTGTTGACTCAGCTGGAGACACAGAGACAGTCGTGTGGAGTTATATTTATTACATTTTTTGTAAAATGTTTTAAAAGAGGCTGTAAAGGTTTTCAGATTGTCTCTCGGCTCAACAGGACGTTTTATCTCCAACAAAATTATTTACAGAAGAGGAAACACATCTCATAATGATTAGATATATCCATGTCACAAACTGATTGCATAAACAACCAGTGAGGCCCGTCAGCGTCAGGAGTGAGCTGGACGTGTGGGAGCTTCGGACCCGTCCTACCTCGTACAGTCCCGGTTTGAGGATCTGGAAGGCGACGCTGAACGACAGAGTGCTTCCTTTCCGACAGTGACCGAGGTTACTGAGAGGAGTGTGACAGACGACGGCCGCCAGCGTCGTGTCCTCGCTCTGACCACGACCTGCACACACACACACACACACACACACACACACACACACACACACACACAAATACATATTTTTATACACCAGATTTTTTCTGAACCCTTCTTGCGTTTAACTTTTGCTCCATGTATCATTCATCTAGTCCATCAGACAAAAAAAACTACAAAAGATGATAAAATGTTTTCTATCCTCCGCTCAGAAGGGAATTTTCTAATATAATAAATAGCGAAGCAAAAACAAAACAAGAAATCGAACTCACAGCAGGGAACACACACAGATGAAACCACCAGACGGGATGATTTCTACAACAACAACCTTTTCGTTGTGGCTGTTAATCACGATGAGATGATCTGGTGTCTGTGGTTCATGACTGATTACACATTAGGTCAGCAGACTCACAGGGAGTGTTTCCTGAAACTCACTGCTGAATAAACTAAATTCAATCAAATCTAATAAACAATTAGATATGTGTATTACAGTGTATTTTCTAAAGCAGAAGATGGGAAACAAATGTCTTTTTTGAAATCTTTGGTGAAAAACAAGAAGAAGAAGAAAACAGAATAATGAAACAAACAGACAACACATTTACTGCTTATATTCTGTATAAAACACACACACACACACACACACACACACACACACACACACTGACCCTCTGGAGTCCAGACGAGCCGGACAGCGAGGAAGTCCTGCAGGTTGTTGAGCAGAACATATTTGACCTTGAAGTGCTCCTTCACCCTGACGGTGCTCGGACAGCTCGCCGTCATGACGAACCGCGGTTGGTCCAGACGGATACTAGGCAGCCTGAGAGGAGAGGAGGAGGAGAGGAGGAGAGGAGTGGAGGAGGAGGAGAGGAGGAGGAGGAGGAGGAGAGGATCAGGTGAGTCTGTCCGTCAGAGTCGACAGAGACGTCCTGACACCTGAATCATTGCTCCCCAGATGTTTTGCTATGCTTTGTCCTGACCTGTAGTGTGTGTAGATACAGTTGGTGAACGGCATCTTGGGAGTTGACCACTGCAGCACAGCGACCAGGGGAACCTCCAGCCCCTGAAGATGAAACACACACACTGAGCACTGACACACTGTGGTGACATACGATGACCACAAGGGGGCGCTAAATAACATCCAGTGAACCACACGATGAAAACCAGTTCCTGCCTCTGTGTCTCTGAGTCTTCAATGATGCAGGAAACAACAAAGACAAGGGGTTTGAGTTTGTCTTGTGGTGGAAAGAAAATGTTTTGTTTCTTGAAATACGTCGTTTTCTTTAGGAAAGTAATCTGAATCATCATTTTGTCACTTTTATCTTTATATGTGTCACAATTTGGATTACAAGATTTCTTCTGACTGAGTGTCCTGACAGAGTTACTGACAACAACATGAACAACAGAAAACAGAGAATTTACCACAAGATGCAACTTCACCATGAATGAAATCACTTCTAATAACAGATCATATGTGAAGCACACAAACATGTCCGAACCTCGTTGGAGTCGTCTTGCGGCATGTCGTTTAGGTGCAGCTGGAACAGGAAGTCGTGCTCCTCCAAAGCGCTGAGCATGCTGGGAAGGCGGCCGGCCAGGCTGTCCACTCTGCAGAAAGACGCCATGCCGACCTCGCCTGACTGGTGGCTGCAGGGCAGGACAGGAAGCAGTGTGAGCACCGTCAGATCAAAGACCGATACGTTTTCCAGACTGACACAGAAACGTAAAGAATCAACACACGTTTCTGAACGTACCACACGTTGTCCACCAGCAGCACGGAGCCGTCTGGCATCATGGGAAGGTAGGAGGCGTTGAGGTTTGGTAAAATCCGAACATCCCGGATACTCACCTCCTCCTGAGACGACTCGTTCAGCACTGACAGGAGGAGAAACAAGGTTTTTGTTTGCTTGTGTTTTAAAAGAAACCGAACTGTTCAAACATCTGGACCAAAACACTCGGCAGTTGTTCAGATACACGCTCCAGAAATTCTGCCTCAAAGTCTGGATCAGGTATCAGCTGGTGTAGAAATCAGTCTGTGTGTGTGTGAGTCGTACAAACTGTATAAACTGACCAGTCTACCTGCACAGGTGGCTGAAGGTACGGTGGCTCAGAGGAGACAAACAGAACTGAGGTGCACAAACGTTACTGTACATAAATGTTTTAATGCCAATAATGTCCTGATACCTGCAGCTGTAAACTGCTGAGCCTGGTACTGGTATCTGTACAAGTCTAAAAGTTGAGTCCTGCCTTTTTCCTCTGCTCATCTCTCCATCACACCTCAATGGTTTTGTTCAGGTGTGACCCCAGTGAGCGATCTCGTACCTTTGAGGACGGCGAGGTGCCTCCCAGAGACGGTCATCTGCTTACAGCGGACGGTTGGAGGCGGCAGGACGGTCAGGGTGGTGCTCACTGTGGACGGGAGGAGCCGGAGGTTTGTTAAAGACACTTCAAGAGTTTGTCACTGTTTGTTATCGATCAGAGGAGTTTTATCAGTAATTGCGAATAAAATGTCAAGACGATTTCTGAGAGCCTGAGGTGTCGTCGTGTCGTCTCGTGTGAGGAGCTGGAACCAAAACATGAAAAGAAAACGTTTGGAAATTTGACTCAAACAATTAATCAAGCATCAAAATAGTTGATATTGTATTTTCTGTATATAACTGATTAACTGTTTCTGTCATACTGTGTGTTTAACACCAGTTCATGTTGATTTCTTCTCTTCGTTGTGCTCCAAACTGAACGCTGTGTCTCATGTGAACATCTGCTGTGTCCTCGCTGATGTTTGGGGCCTTCAGAAAGACTTGGACTCGTCACTTCCTCATTTGTAATTACAGCAGACTTGTGTGACCATTAACAAACCCGGCCGTCATGAAGAGGACACACTGCACTCTTGTGTCTACAGCTGGAACTACAAGCAGCACAGCGACACCTCCAGACATCTTTTTCTGAATATCCACAAAATTACATGATTTGTTTTAAGGGTTTGTGCATTTACACATCTTCTTCAGAGGAGTGTAAGTTCGGCGACGAGGGAATGGATTGTGTCTCAACAGGAGAAGGACAGATGTGTGTGTGCTGTACCCTGAGCCTTGAAGGTGTTCAGGTCGTGTCTGAAGGTGTGTGTCGGTTCTCGCTGCTGCAGGACGCTCAGGTAGCCGAGCTCCTGCACCTCCACTTTCTCCGCCTCCCTCTTCCACACCGTGACCATCACCTGAACACACACAACAATCAGCTTTCAGATGTTTCCAAACTCTGTGTGAGACCAGAAAAACATCTCCACCTGTTCCAAACATCCAGACTGAGACAGACAGACGTCTTCCTCACCTTGACTTTCAGGGTGCTGACGGGGAGTTTGTCCAGAGAGACGGTGAGGGGGAAGATCACTTCATCCGTCAGAACCACCGGCTCGTCCAGAGGAGACTGACGTGGAGGAAAGAAATCACCATGAATCAAAAACTCTCACTGAGCAGCTGCTGGAATTGAAACTCTGAGCACACGTACAGTAACGTGATAATATTCAGCATGTGTTCATCTGGCAAATTTCACTACATAAGGGAAAATTGATCTGTCTGAGGCGCTACAGGACGAGTCAGGAGGTCATCAGAGTGAGTCGGATTCATCTTCGGCAACAGCATCTTTAAAAGTTGCTGGCCTGTTAACGTAGACCTGAACGTCTGAGTACCTGAACGGGCGCCCTGCGGAACTCCCTCGCCGCCGTCCCAGATGAGTTGTGGATGAGCAGCGGCTTGCAGTCCCTGAAGCTGCGACACCTCGAGTCCACTCTGCTTCCGAGCGCCGCAATGGCTGCCTCCGCTGCAGCGATGTAGTCCTCCTCGCCGTCCTCGTTGGCCTCGTCCCCGCTGCTTTGGTAGTCGTGGTGATGCTGGTGGTGGTTGCCTCTGTGGCGGCTACTCTCGCCTGGACTCACGCTGGCCACGGCGCACAGCGAGCCGGCCAGCTCCCTCCACGCCCGGCTGCTGGCCGACTCCGTCCCAAAGCCTGCGGCGGCGCCATCGTCACCGCCTGCTTGAAAGTGATCACACATACAAAAACAAGCTCATGAGGATCGTCACGGGCGACATCGCCGACCCCTGACCGCTCGGTCCAGAAGTCTCTGTGCATTGTTCTGTATCGGCTGTATTAACAAACATCAAAGAACCACAGCTGACGTGTCGACAGTCTGCAGCCTGTCCACCTTCTGCACCTGAGCGAGAGGAGATCATCCTCCACATCACCAGGTGACACATCTGTACCCGACACTCGTGAAGGGAAACGTTCACGAAGGCAGAATCACAAACTGCTTTGTGACACATCTTGGGCTAATAAAGCCCATAGTCCTCTGTTTTTACACACATCACATGAAAAATAGACGTGTTTTCATCATAAATGTTTTGTTAACGCCACTCTGCCAAAACTGAACTCACAGCTGTATTTGTTGTTGTGTCGGGCCACTGACCTGTGACCCCCGAGGTCACTCTGACATCATTCTGTGTTACAAGTTCTTAATGACGCCTCAGCGAAAAGTTAATACATTCATGAAAACTCTGTGAATTCTTCTGATCTTTGCACTCGTCAATATTTATTGATATTTCCACAGTGACATCATACAGCTGCTCGTCACATGTCCACCTCGACCTGCGGGACCGAGTCAGTCCGGCTGTCGAGTCTTTGTTGGCAACATCTGAACTGTTTGTTTTTTTAATTTCCTCTTCAAATATCATAAAGAAAAGATTTTATATCAGTTATCGATGATAATTTCTGATTAAATGTTGCGTATTAGAGGTAGACCGATTATCAGGGCCGATATTCAGCATTTTTTAAATCAATATTTTATTTAAAATTACCTCCAAATTGTGTGTAAGTACAATAATTGAGTAGACTGTAGTTGGTTACATCCCGTCCCTGGTTGTTCTTAATATTAATATATGGGTTTGACTTATTGGTTATTGATCTCCTGGATCAATGACAGGTCAGTGTTGGTTTTTATGGGTCAAATATCGAATTAGAGTTCAAATCATCAGGGCCAATGTTTGCATTTTTATGATTATTGTGATTGTGATTTGCAGATCAAATAAACAAATGTCATGTTTTAGGGTCCCGCCCACAACAACATCTGATTGGTAGCACGTCACAATCAATAATCTGAATCTGCAAAGTAAAGAGTAACTGAATGTATCAGATAAATGTAGTGGAGCAGATTTATTATTTTGCTGGTTGTATGAAGTTTTGACACGAAGATATATTTCATATTTTTTTCAGTTCTTCTAGCCGATCTTTTCTATCGATCATGTCAAGTGGCCAGTTCTTATATTCTGGATGTAAATGTGTAATAATTCTCTGTATTTGAGGGAAATATAAGAAGCCTGTGTTGATGGTTTAACTGCAGAGTTTCTCTCCATATTCAACGTCATTGTTTCGTCTTGAATTCACCTTTTAGCAGAACATGACTGATGATGATATGATGGTTTGTGACGCAATCTGTGAGTCCCCACAGCGTCATCACTTCCTGTTTGAATATTAAAGACACCAACATATAAATAAAGACGGTTTCTCTCATCAGGAGCCGGTCTGCATCCCTCCCCCTCCCCCCCGGCTCCCAGCTTCCTTACCGGGGCCGTGCTCGGTCGGCGTCGCCCCTCCGTCCCTGCAGCGCAGCACCAGGAGGAAGCGGACCGTCTCGCCCAGGTAGAGGTGACTCCGGCGGGGCAGAGTGCGGTACCGGGCCGGGTCCGACAGGTCCGTGATGGGCACCGCCGGGAAATACATGAAATACTCGCACTGCGACTCCATCATCTGCACCATGGCGACAACCGGAGGAGGCTGAGCGAGCACGAGCAGGACCAGAGTCAACGCACACACACACAGGCACGGACAATGGAACACACACTTCCGCTCCTCGCTTTCACAGTAAAAGCACGGTCATTGTGCTGGTTACAGAGATAAGGAAAAATTAGCCCAGTGCGCCCCGTAGTGGCCAAAACAGGCAGCACACCTTAAAATGCATGTGAAATCAACTGCCAAGGTAAAAATAACCAGGCCTGAATAGATAGATAGATAGATAGATAGATAGATACTTTATTGATCCCGGAGGAAATTCAAGCATCCAATAGCAGTAACAAACATTGAACATACATTGAACATACATGCCATATAAAAGAAACAGTAGAGATAAAAATATGGAATAAAAAAAAAAAAAAAAAAAAAATGTTTTGTACAACTGTATAAAAATATAAAGTGATATTAAAAATGTAAAGTGACAAGAGTATTCAGGGGACAGGGGACGGTGTACAATTAAATTAAATTGGGCTATTTTTTGAGTGCATTTGTCCATTGTCTATTGTGCTTCCTGACATCACTGTGAGCTGTTGTACAGCCTGATGGCCAGGGGGACGAAAGAGTTATTGTGTCTGTTGGTGGAGCAGGATTGAGACAGCAGTCTGCCACTGAACACGCTCCTCTGCCTGCTGAAGGTGTTGTGCAGAGGGTGGTGGGTGTTGTCCAGTATGGACAGCAGTTTGTCCAGGGTCCTTCTCTCAGCCACAGTCACCAGAGAGTCCAGCTCTGTGCCCACCACTGAGCCAGCTCTCCTCACCAGTCTGTCCAGTCGGGCAGCGTCCCTCTTCTTGCTGCTTCCTCCCCAGCAAACCACAGCGTAGAAGAGGACACTGGCC